>WOFM01000179.1:269400-316762 GCA_011428145.1 Ericerus pela | reverse complement strand
AGCTTTTACTCTCTTGGTTCTTATTTTTATTCTCATTTGAATATCCAGGCTTTTGACTATTATGAATTTTACCATAATCAAAAGTTTCCCCTGCTCTCGCACATTTTTGTATATTGGAAGATAGATCACTATTTTTTGACTTATTATTTGGTATAGAAGGGACATTACTTGGGGCATTCACAGTACCAGGCAAAAATGTACATGGATAAGATTTAGATTTAGTATTTTCAGTAATTAAAATAGAATTACCTTTAAAAATACTGTAGGTGAACTCGTTGATTCTTGGTATCTTTTTGTTGAGCCAATTAGGTACAAACACGTAATGATTCGAATAAAACGTAATCTTAAATAATTCTCGCTTATCTTAGTTGTCTTGCTCATCTTGGTTTATTGACGGTTTCTGCTTGAAATATTATCATTAGCAGGCTGCGGGGCATTACAATCTTTCGGAATGTGTCCTAACATCTTGCAACAGTAGCAGTATCATTGTCCACCTTGAGGACATTCGTTAATTGTGTGACCATTTGGTCTACAACTACGACATCTTGGTTTAGGTGTCTGGTGTATAAGTTAACAACCTTGAGGGACAGACTGCTGAACAGCAGGTATTGGTGTTACTTGTCTTGGTGTTACAGATCTTGGTACTGGAGTTCTCGTAACCTGGTTTGCAGGTGTAGATGGAGTAACTTGGTTTTGACTTGGTTTTCTTGATGGCTGTCCAGCATACGTGGTAGCATTTAGAATGGTAGGTTTCAGAATGGAATTGTTTTGTAGAACTTGGTTTTTCGGGACAGCACTTGGTTCACTTAGTTTTACAGTCATCAATCTCTTACGTTCTACGTATTCATGTATTTCTGTACATAGAAATTCGTCGTTGAGTTTGTCGCCTGCTCTCGCATATATTGTGTTGATAAGACTCTCAAAGGTGGGATTTAACTTCTGGATTAATTTAATCATCTAGAAGTCCGTATTGAATTCTTGGCCAAGCTCCACCATTTGTCTTCTAAACGCATGAGATTTCAAATAGAATAGAAGTAAATCTTGGCCATCTTGGTATTGCATGGCATCCAACTGGTTCATGGTACAAATTAAATCACAAACCGTTTGACCACCATACTTTTGCTCGAGATCTTGGTAAATCGCATACACAGTTCCATGGTGCATCGTGAGTGTTTTGATACCCATTGTCACCGATGTTCGCATCATATTTTGAACTTGAGCATCGATCGCAAATCTTATATTTTCCAGCAAGTCGATGTGTTGTGTTCTTGGTTGACTGATCCAGTCCATAACACCACTGGCTGCTAGATCATTGTTAATTGCACGTTGCCAAGCTTTGAATTTATTCTTACTCCGTAGCTTATCTTTCTGATTATACTGTTGTACTTGTACAACAGGTACCATCCGATACTGACACATTGCTGGGTAGCACTGAAGGGCAAACTTGGTAGCAACTTCTCTTGCTTTTATTTTTTGGTCTTGGTTTAAGCTAGGGGATAGTGGTGCATATCCTGAATAATTTGAGACAAGAGGTAAGCTATTTGCCAACAATGTCACATTTCTTGGTATATAGTACATCAATGTACTGGGTACAAAAACTTGGTTTGGTACGGACTGATTCACATTAACTTGGTTATCCAGTGAACTCAGATTTAATTGTTGAAACTTTGCAATCGGAGAATTCGAGCTTTGTTTCGATGATGCAATACTCGAATAACTTGGTTGACTGAACAATTGATACATAGAGGAACTCACAACATGACTTGGTAAAATATTCTCATTATTTCTTGGTACACTTAATATAGATTGAATAGTGTTCGGATTAATACACACGTAACCGGAAAACATACTTAATGACTTACTTGGTAACAGATAATACTCACTTGGTTGTAAATTCACATACACATTACTTTCTCAAGCAATTTCTAATCTTGGTGGTGTACTCGTGCTGATTGGTATTTGTCCACACGTAGTAACACTTTTACTTGGTGAATTTTCCAATTGATTCGATTGTCAAATGACAGTTGGGAAAAGTGGAGAATTCAATACCGAATTAATTGGTTGATTATTAGATGTTGATAGTTGATTTGCTCCAGTAGTTGAAGAACTATCACTCATGACTTGGTTTGTAAATTGGTTATCTTGGTTTTCTTGGTTGACTTGGTTATCTTGATTAACTTGGTTTTCTTAGTTTAACATTTCAATGTCTTCTAATTCAGTATGATTCATGTGAACCTGTATTGAACTGAGATCACTCAGATGTATTTACGGACTTGGATTCTCAGTACTTACTGGTACGATATCGCATTCACCAGTATTATTATTTATCGTGACACAAAATGTCATTTCTTCTTGATTTTCTTGGTTCACTAATTTGGCTAAGTTTGAAATCTCGTATTTGATAGTAGGATCTTTTAGAACCAACACTTCCACTATCGAAGAAGCGGGTGCCATCACATTGATTAGTTTCTCTTTGGGAGTAGGATTAAATTTTACCTTTCCAATTAACGTTCTTTTAGGTATACTTGGTGATGATGGCTTTGGTTTATCTGGTTTCGATGTTTTCTCACCTTTACCACATCTTGCCAGAGCCATCTAGGTTATAGTTTTCTTGTAGACTATTCTTGGTTTTCACATTCTCGTATTTGGTTTGAAAAATTATGCGATTTGCAATACAAATTACCACAATATGCGAACTTTTAATTTAGCTCATAAAAATTTGGTTACTTGGTTTTTGCAAACATGAGCACATGAACTTCATGTTTTTGCCATCCTTCTGCTATCATTTTATATTTTGTAATTTACTTGAACTTGGTAGACACACTTGAAAAGCTGTTTTCACTGATAGTTTAATAAAATAAATGAACCAAATAAAATGTTTAAATGCACTTATTAATTTATTTAACATTTCTTACATCGGACATACTGTTCGTAGTTCGAAGTTCAAGACAGAACAGAGAAAACGTAAAATGCAATAATAAATCGTGGTTTACAATATGTCACAGTTAAAAAGACTTAGTGAAATATCTCGACAACTGTAGAACTGTAGATAGCACTGGTATCAGTGATATCTAACAGTTTTAACTTTTGTTAGTAGGGAAATATAATCTCCACTCATCATCATCATCATCACAAAAAATATATATGTCATACATCTCATTCCACTTTCCCTAACAAACTCTTATCTAGATTTACAATCTACACTAGCCCTGTGCTTCACCGATACTTATTTTATTCTGAGAATGTTTTTTAGTAGTTCAATAATATAATTCTGCAACTGTTGTCTTGTGTTCATTTTTTGGTCCTCGTATATTCACCTTACATCATGGTAGCCATTGCTACGGTTGAACACAATTTTACATCAGACAGTAAAAGTCAAAGCAGAAATAATTTAAATTTTATTCAGATTTTTTGTTGTGTGAAATTCAAATTTGATGTGAATAATTACACAAAATATTTTTTTTTATTTTAAAGTTCATGGTAACTTGAATATTTAATTTTTTGATTTTTATCCTGAAAATTTAAAACTACAAGTTCCTGATTCACTAACAGCCGATCCTGGAAGTAATGAAATTGCAAATCCAGTAAGGACTGCCAAAGAATACAGAGAGCAGCTGAAAGTCAACGTCCATTCCCATCTTCGAAGACCCACACCAGATCTGCCCACCGAAGACCATCTTTTTAGGCCAACTCAACCATCGAAATTTAGAGGAAGAATACTTCAGTCAACGTCAAAGAAAAACCAAAAACAAATTTAACGCACAACAAAATATGAAAAATTTGCTGTTACAGGTAGTATATATTGTTGTTAATTGAATTTTGTGTGTTGTAATTCTGTAAAGTGTCAAGTCAAAAACATATGTCTGAATATATAAATATCAAAGAGAATAAATTAGGAAATTTTAAATTACTTAAATAGATTTTGAAGATTTATTTAAAAAATTAGAGGGCGAAAAAATAATAAATTTAAAAATAGAAAATTATAATTTTCTCTTTTTTATTTATTTCACGGGAGAAATTATTCTTGAATCATTTACATTAAATATATCAGATAGAACTGAAGAAATAGGTAGCGAAAAATATATGAAAATATATGAAAATATTAGAATCTATTCCTAATTATTTTTATTCAAGAATATATCGTTCACCTGAGGCTGAACAAAAATTTATTAACATATTTAAGTAAAAAATAAATAAAAACTGGATATATTAGAAACAGAAAACATAACTGAAAAAGGAATTGAACAAGGATTAATAAAAAATATAAAAATAAAAACAAAAGAAAACAAGGAATATAGAACTGTACTTAATAGAGAAAATAGTGTGTTAGGTTTTGAAAAAATTAAAAGTAAAAGTATGGCTACCCCTAATGATATTAAGCCAATACAGGCACCCCTTGGGAAAGTTTTTAGTGGAAAATATTACTTAGATTGGAGACGAATGATTATTTCTGTGATAAGGATGATCAAATTATTACAAAATTTATATTTCAAAATTTTTGAAGAAAAACTAATTGTAGATATTATGGAGGGCAAGATCTCGACTCAAAGAATATGTTTGGAGGTAGCCAAAAAAGATCGAGGGCACTCATGATTAAATGTTATTCAATTTTGGAGGCAATAGAAGAAAAAATAATAAATTTCAGATCAGTAAGCTATGATAATCAGTTAGAGGATATCCTTACAAAATCATTAGACAGAATAAAGCTAGAAAATTTTGTCATTAAATTGCTTGAAAATACTGGAATATACACATAAAATAAAATCGTTTATTTAAAATAATTTCCCAATTACATGATGAGTCGTAACAAGGTCAAAAATAAAGTTGTAACAAGTCCAAAACAGGAAAGAAAAATACCCCCATAATACTTAAAATAAAATCTCTCGCTTCTCTAAATTCTAGAAAAGACTTGCAGAAATAATTTCTTGTACATCTCATATTCCTAACAAAGAAAACTGCATCAAAATTAGACAAGTCTAAACCACTTAAAATGAATAATAGAAAATACACTCATCACTAAACTGTTTGTGAGAAAAATATGAAATAATTCTCATACAAAATAAAAAGAAAAACATTCCCCGAGCAAAAATACGTACAAAATAAAATTCACGCCTTCCAATACCCAACTTTTTTCATTCGTTCACCCGAGAACGCTGAAACTCATTTCCCACTCAAACTTTAAACTCGTAATGAGGGAGATCGTTCATCTTCCTCAAACTTGTAAATTGTACTTTAGATCATTGCATTATAGTATCTCTAACTAACTTGTTTCTTTCCTTGGATTTCAACCTCACTTCATGGTAGGCAGAGCTGCGATTCCTGAAGAGTTAGTAAGAGTGATACTTAATCTTTCATTTTTGATTTTTTGCTATAGTATCCAAAAGTTAAAGGAACTATAAGCCTTTTTATTCGTTAAAAAGTTAATTTTTTTACGAAGTATATTTTAATTTATGAGTAGTTAACTCAGTGGATTTTTTATCGTCTAATTTTTCGAAAAGTTTATCGAAAATTATTTGAAGTTAAATTGAATTATATTGGTGCCAAAATAGTGTAACGCCATTTTAATCATCTTCCGAAAAATACTGGATCGTCTTTTTGTGGTAAGGTGAAACAAAAAAAGATTTTCGCCGTGGGATTGCAGATTACTTCGGACCTGGATCGTCTGTTACAGTAAGGTGAATCAACAAAAAAATTCAAAAATTGGAGATTGCTGCTACGTCGAACTCAATTATCGTGATCTTCGAACGCCATCAACCGCTAAAAATCATCATCGGAATTTCGTCGATCAAGTGTTGCTGATTCAACCAATCCGTATGCTGCCAAGGCTGAAATTCTCTGAAGATGACCTGAGATTGATCCAAGTACTGACCAATGGGAAAACACCAATTACTCACAAACTCAACTGGGAAATATTCAATGGAATTCCGCAGATTACGGGTAATGTAATTTTTGATACTTTCAAGTTATATATTTCATTTACTATTGCGGAAAACGATGGGATATATTCAGTGATTTTGTGGGATATTGAGCAAAATTAGTAATATAAAAATTTTTTTTTCTTTGAGAATTTTTTTACCTTCAATTTCCAAAACGCTTAATTTCAAGAACCTCCTTTAGTTCAGTAAAAATCAAGTGAAATTTCACAGGACGATTAAGCTTAAAAATAAGTTTGAATAAAGCAGGTTACGAATGATAAGGTTTTGGAAACAAATTGCAAGTTGCACATCAAACTGTGAAGGAACAATAAAAATTAAAGAAAAATATTATAAAAAATTATTAAATATTTTTGAAAACGAAAAAATAACAGACGTAAGAATTAATTTAATTGAATTTCCATTCTGGAAAACATTTTTCAAAAAAATAATTTTAGAAACCTTCTCAGTAAATGTTAGTGGAATAATTCATTATAAAAGAGGTATCGAAGTCGCAAAATTTGTAGAAATCTCAAAATTTATTTTCAGTATTCAAGTTTTGGACTCGATAGAATCTTTCAGAATTTTTCTTGAAAATTTTGAGAGAGAAAATCCTCTTTAAAAATACGTAAAATTACGAAAATTAAAACTTATAATATAATACTAACAAGCAAAATACTTTCATAATTGAACAAATTTCATAATTCAACAAGTCATTGTTACAAAAAGGAAAAATTCTTTGTCATAGTGGACAGGTTTACTTGTGAACTTTCATGTCACAAAATTCTTTTGTTCAAAATACTAATGCATAAACTTGAAAATTTTTTACAATAAAATATTATAGATAGCTTTCAAAAATAATTTTCAATAGATCCTTTGTTATACACATTTACAAGGATTCAAAATTAAACGAGATTTCTTCAAGTTCATTTATGAAATATATTCTCAGTTGGAATATTTTTTTTTTCTTTTCTTCTCTCTTTTCATATTTTAAAATACAAACATACACACGAATAATATTACGAAAATTAATAATTTAAATAAAAATCATTATTAATTAAAAAATAAAATAATTTTTTTCCAAAGAATAAAATAAATTTTTTTTTGGAATTAATTTTTTTTTTTGAAAATAAATTTTATTTTTATTTTTTTCAAAATTGAGTTGTCGGAACTTAGCACATTACCAAGTACTCCAGAAAGCATGAATACGGCAAGTGAAAGAACCACTACCCCATCCCCTCAAGGAGGATCAGGCTCTGGAAGTACACACCCTCAAATACATTATGTTATGCCAGCTGATGAAACCATACGTCCGATACAAGGTCCAAGTGGGAAAATATTTGATGGTCAATATTACTATAATCCAAGAAATGAAAATAATAATCAAAATAATCAAAATAATTATAATAAAAACCCAAATAATAATAGAAATAATAATCAATCACCAAGAAAAAATAATAAAGAAGAAAGATGTTTTATATATAACCAAACAGGATATTACAAAAATAAATGCCCTGATTATAAACCCGAAAATAAAGAACAAAATAAAGAAAAACCAAAAAGTAAACACAAAAAAGAAGAGGAAAGACCTATAAAATTATCATATATGGTTAAAAAATACAACAATAATGAAGATTGGCTTTTAAAAAAATTAATTAAAGATAATACAAAAAATTAAATTTACACACAACTAAAAAAAAAAATGTTACTTGATGGGGGGGGCGGAAGTCCATCTCATATCAAATATAGAAAAATTAATTAATGTAACAAAATTCAAAATTCCCGTAAAATTACAATGTGCACTTAAAGACACATATTTATATGCCACACATATGGGAAATATGAGAATATTAGTAGCAAACGAAAATAAAATTCAAACGGCAATTGAATTATTGGAAGTCCATTATGTACCAGATCTGTCTTTAGACATTATGTCTGGAATTAAAGTGACAGAATATGGAATATTACATATGGACCAGGGGAAAGAAAAAATACAAACATATTTCATAGAAACTGGAGACATTCTATTTACATCTTATAAAATTGATGGTGTCTTTCAAGTAAATTATGATTATATAAATATACCAAAAAAATGCATGCCCGTCACTCAAAATCAAGATGATGACGAATGGGATTCCTTTTCTGTCAAATTAGAAATAGAAGAAGAGGAAGAAGAACCCATTAATAATAATAATAATTTAGAAGAAAATAATGAAAGTAATAATACTGTGTGAATTATTTTATACATATGCATGTACCTTAATTATTTATTTATTTATTTTTCAAAAAGCCCAGCGACAGTTACGAAAATTATTAGTCATTTATTGAAATTTATTAGTCATTTTTATTATCGTATTTTTTATTTATTTTTATTTATTTTTTTCATTTACTTTCAGCATTTGATGATGAAACATTCGTTCGGATAATATTTCAGAGGGGTGTTAGTATGGAAATATAATGTCCATTCATCATCATCATCATCATCATCATCATCACAATAAATATATATGTCATACATCTCATTCCACTTCCCTAATGAACTCTTATCTAGACTTATAATCTACACAATGAGGGCAATTCCACAAATGTAGGAATGTTGTATGACTTTATGCCTAGTTTTACTTGAATATTTGTGGAATATCCTTACCAGTGTAGGCAAGGCTTTTGATCAAACCCGAGTTGAGACATACACCATTTTGGATCTTACTTTTTCCGAGATCCATTTTGTTCTGTTTGTTGAACATGCTCATCGTCAGCGGAATGAAAATGTGAAGAAATAGGAATTATCAACTGGTCGAACTAGACAAAAATGACGACAAAAGACTTTAGTTGAACGATGACATCGAAAGAAGATTAGACACACATATTACAAACACATAAATAATACACCAAATATTCACTTTCACGAACTTTTATTTTCACACAAGATGGTGAAGATGTTAATTCATCAACGTTTGATGAGCGACAAGAGGCACACAAAATATATTATCACAGTTGGGTTTCAAACATAAAATCACATATTACAAATAATACTAAAAACAGTGTTACCACAACAAATGATATGTGAGAATAATAAGCCAACGTATAATATAATTTGCTATCATTCTCACACGCCTCCTCAAATTATAATTATACGAATTGTCAATATAAAACAAATTACTAAATTACCGACATAAAACAATAAGTTGGTCATTACACAAAAAATGACAAAAGTCAACAACAAAAAATTACAAAGTGAAAAAATATTAACATATATGGTAAACGTATAGAAAAAAGTTACAACAATTTTAACATCTCACAAAATATGACAAATTTGGGCCTTGGGCAGCCCTTCGTGAAAACGTCACCCAACTGTCGCAAAGTTGGTACGTATGAATATTTAAAGTCTAAATTTACATGATCACATACAAAATGGTACTTAACATCTACGTGCTTAGACCTGTGAGTATTCCATTTACCCGAATGCAGGAGCACCAAGCAACTCTGATTATCCTCATAAATCGTGACCTTGTCTTTAACTTGAATGCAAAAATCAGTTAACAAATATTTAAACCAAATTGATTCAGTAGTGGCGTCGCATATGGCGATAAGCTCACTCTCAGTGCTAGATAACGCTACAGTTGGCTGATTTTTGCTGGACCAGGAGCCATAGACAAAGACACAATATCCAGAGATTGACCGTCTTGTAGTCACACAATTACCCCAATCGGCATCAGAATGTGTTTCTAGAATATTATTATTATTAGTGTGTTCATTTGTGAATGTTAATTTCTAATATTTTGTGGTTACTAAATCCGTAGTAAATACCTAAAATGTTCATCAGTAGCATGACTGGAAAATTGGCTAAAATACGATATTGCAAAGTAAATATCAGGCCATGACCCTAGCATTAGGTACATCAGACATCCCACGAGCTGTTGGTAGTTGTTATTCAATACACTATCACACGCATTGAGATCCCTGTCCAATTGGAGTTTGGGGTCAATAGGTGTGTAGGTAGGTGCACAATTTTCAACATCAAAACGCCTCGCAACAGTCTCAATAAGACCTCTCTCCTCAATTTCCAGAACACTTTCGTCACAATTGTGATTAATGTTTAATCCTAGGTACTTATTAATTTTTCCCAGATCTTTACATTCAAATCTTTTATTAATTTCCTTTTTAAAATATGTAATTAGTGTTTGATTATTAGAGCTTATTATGACATCATCAACGTATGTGAGTAAATATACTATAAAATTATTATTTTTATCTGTGAATATATATAAACAGTCATCAGCCTTACTTTGTACGAAACCAAGAGAAACAAGGAATTCGTTGAACAATCTGTTCCACACCTTAGGCGACTGCTTCAGACCATAAATCGATCTATTTAATTTTAATACATTATTGTGTTTATTTATTTGTGTTTCTATACCTTCTGGTATCTCAAGATATACATCTTCCGACAGAATACCATTCAGAAAAGCACTACAAATGTCTATTTGTTCAATATAAAATTTTAATTTGTTGCTAACTGCCAACAGTGTCCTAACAGTCGAAAGTTTCGCCACCGGCGCATAAACTTCATCAAAGTTATATCCTTTCTTCTGCTGACACCCCCTGACAACTAGTCTGGCCTTATACAGGACTTTATTATTATTATCATATTTTTTATTGAATATCCAGCGACATGTGATGGTGGGGGCGCCCTTTGGGCGTTTGGTCACCTGCCAAGTCTGATTGGAATCCAGAGCTTTAATTTCATCTGAAATAGCTTCTTTCCACATCATACTGTCAGGTGCAGCTATCGCCTCCTCAAACGTCAAAGAGATGCCTTCCTCAGCAACATATATATAATTTTCAATGCCATCACGTTCAGTCGCCTCCAGTGGCAAACAATCCAAATTTAGATCCCCATCTACTTCTATATTTTCAAAGTTGGATTCTGTGACTTCCTTAAAAATATCATCATCCTTTGTGTATTTATTATTATTATTTCCTATTTTATTTTCAAAAAACTCAACATCTCGTGACAAACGTACTTCTTTTGTATTTGTGTCTAACAATCTATATCCACAGAGTGAGTACCCTTCCATAACCAATTTCTCACTTTTATTTTTAAATTTATTAGAATCGTGTTTGAATGACAACATATATGCGTCGCATCCAAACGTTTTTAATTTTGTGTAGTCATATTCTTCATTAAACCACCTCTCAAAGGGGACAAAGTCCTTATTTGTCGAACATCTATTCACTATATAGACAGAGCACAATATGGCTTCTGACCAATAGATCTTGTCAAGACAACTCTCAAATAACATTGTTCTCACCCACTCACAAAGTGTCCTGTTCATCCTCTCAGCCTTCCCATTTTGTTGGAGACAGCCACCAACTGTAGGTTCAAAAATTATTCCCTTCTCAGCACAATATGACTGGAAGGTTGTATTTGTGTATTCTGTGCCACGATCACAGCGGAGTCTTTTTACATTATATCCAAATTTATTTGAGACCATCTCATGATATTCCCTAAATTTTGTAAACACTTCCGTTTTACTCGTCAGTAGGTACACACAACAAAAATTGGAATAATCATCTATAAATGTCATAAAATATTTCGCTTCTTTATACGAAGGAGGGTTTATCGGACCACAGAGATCAGTATGTACCAATTTAAGAGGCTTTTTAGTTTTTCTTTCATGCCTCAGGAACGGTTTTCATCTCTGTTTCCCCATAACACAGGGTTCGCACAACAATCTGCTGTTGGAGTCAATGTTCGGTATTAAACCTCTGTTTGACAACAACTTAATATCATTAACATTCAAATGAGCAAGACGCCTATGCCACACAGTCAGCGGGCTTGATTCATCCTCCAACGTCAGATTGCACGATTGACTTGACATTTAAAAAAAATCAATCGTGTACAAATCTGAGTCCACGCTAACCCCAGACGAAAACTTCCGTCACAGCTAATATGGCGAAAGCAAAATGGTCAGAATTTAGATTTCAGCCAGGAGGAAATATGAAAGGTTTCTTAAAAAAATGGGATGAATTAGTAACCAACGTAAGAGATAGCGGTAAAGAAGTTACTGAATCGGAGGAATTGGAGAATTTGCAATTGGCCTTATGCTATGAACAGGCAATTGCAAAAATTCAATATGAAAATTTACCTTCAAACGAAAAAAATTTAGATAATTTTAAAAGAATATTAAGAGAAGACTCTGACCAAAAATTCAGGGATCAAACTTTGAAAAAACAAAATGGTAATAATAACCAAATAGGTAATAATTATAAAAATAATAATAATAATTATAATAGGAATAATTACAGGGGAAGATATAGTAATTATAGAGGAAATAATTTTAGAGGAAATGGTAATAATCGTAATAATTATGCAAATAATAGGAATAATGGTAATGGTAATAATACTGAATCAAACCATAACCAGAATAATAATTCGAATAATAATGGAAACAATGGTAATGGAAATTATAGAGGAAATAGTTACAGAGGTAACTCGAATTATAGAGGCAGTAATTATAGAGGTAACAACTATAGAGGTAATAATAGAAATAATTATCAGAATAATAATCCAAAATGTTACAAGTGTGGGCAATTTGGCCATATAGCGCAAAATTGCAGTAATAATAATTCACGAGAAAATAGTAATAATAATAATTCTAATAATAATCAGGGAACTTATCCCCCAAAAGCTAATATAACTCAACCGAACTCTAATAAAAAGGAGAATTCGGAACAACAGGTAAAGATGTCTTGTATGGTAAAAAAGTTCAATGGAAATAATAATGAATGGTTGTTGAACGAATTAATAAATAATAATAAAGATAATAAAAATGAAAATTATGATATATTAAATCACAAAGCAATTTTGGATGGAGCTGCGGAAGTGCATTTGACATCTGACTTGGACAAATTAGTCGATGTTAAAAAATTTGTAACTCCGATAAAATTGCAATGTGCTGGAAAAAATACTTTCTTATATGCTACTCATACAGGGAGAATGGTGATCAAAGTTGAGAACTATAACAGAGTCCAATCATTGATAGAATTAAATGATGTTCATTATGTGCCCGATTTAAATCTAGATATTATTTCAGCCATAAAAATTACAAACACAGGTATGATCAATATTGATCAACAGAAGAATATGGCTAATATATATTTTATTGAAAATGCTGAAATAATAATGACTGCGAAAAAAGAAGAGGGAATATTTTATATATATTATAATATTGAAAATAATAATAAAAACACTATTAACAATACGAATAATAATGAAAATAATATATGTGCCCCCGTTACTCAAAGTATAGATGATGAATGGGATGATTTTACCGTAGAATTAGAAATTCAGGAAGATGACGATAATAATGAATCACCTGAGGGGGGTGAAGAAGAAGAAATAAGAGATGATAATAATGAAATTGAGGGAGTACCCCATAACCCACAAATAAATAATAATATTAATAAAAAATTAACAATACATAGGAGACTAGGGCATTTGAATGCCAGATATCTGCAAAAGTTGAAAAATTTAGCGGTTGGCATTCCTGAAAATATAAATTTTAGAGATGAGGATTTTTTGAATTGTCAAATATGTTGTGTAGCAAATAATTCGAGGTTGGGCCATAATGGTATTAGAACTAAACCAACTCGAAAATTAGAAGTGGCATCCTCAGATATTATGGGTCCGTTTACGCCCTCAGTGGCAAATCAGAAGTATATCTTAACCTTGATAGATCATTTCTCCAAGTATACGTTTGTAATGCCCATAGTTAGAAAAGCCAAGTCACAAATGAATTTAAAAATATTATAGTATCCATGAAAAATAAATTTCCAGAGTACCCCATAGGGACTATTAGGTGTGATAATGCCAAGGAATATACTGATATAAAAATATTAAATTATTGCAAAGAGGTTGGCATAACATTGGATTATGTGGTGCCATATTCTCCGGAATTAAATGGTGTTGCCGAAAGGCAAAATCAAACTTTAATGAGGAGAGTACGGGCCATGTTAATTGATGCCAACCTTGATATAAAGTATTGGTCTTATGCTGTGGTGGCCTACTTAATTAATAGATCACCCACAAAAGCAAATGAGGGATATAGAACACCCTATGAACTGTTTTATGGGATAAAACCAAACCTGAAAAATCTCAAAGTCTTTGGGGCATTGACATACAGGCATATCCCTGTAGAAGTCAGAAAGCAAAATGCCACAAAAGCCAAAGCAAAATCAAAAAACAAAATTGACCCGAAGTTAGCACATAGAGCAGAAAAAAGTATAATGATGGGTTATACAAATACGGGATATTGTCTTAAAGACCCCTATAATACAAAGTCATATATCTCATGTGATGTTAAGGTAGAAGAAACCCAAAATGTTAAATCATTACTAATAAATAATAAACCATTAGTGATAAAGTCATCAGATTACGAGTATGATTTGGGGATAATTAACCCTGTAGTCATGAATATAAATGTAAGATATAATAAAATATATATAGAGGAGAATATTCCAAAAAATTATTCTGAAATAGAAGTAAACCCTTTTAGAGATGATTGGATCAGGGCCATAAATGATGAATTTAATTCTCTCGATGATATGAATGTGTGGGAAATAGTCGACTATGATCGCCAAAAACTTATAGATACAAGATGGATTTTCACAATTAAATTTGATGAATTTGGAAATCCAAAACCAAAGGCAAGACTTGTAGCAAGAGGTTTTAAGGATAGAACCGAGTATGGTATTGCTGAAACCCGTGGCCCCGTGGCATCAGTAGGAACGATAAGATCTTTGCTATCTATAATAAATAAAGAAAAATTAATTATGGTTCAATATGATGTAAAAACTGCATATCTAAATTCACCAATTATTAAACCCATTTTTGTAAGGAAACCTGAAGGTGTAAATATCAACACAAATCAGGTGTTGGAATTAAAAAAGTCTATTTATGGATTAAAAACATCCAGTAAGTCATGGTATGACCTGTTAGATACAAAGGTAAGGGAGATGGGCTTTACTAAGACCAAAAGCGATAGATGCTTATACACTATAATTAATAAAAATGAAAAAATATATTTTTTAACTTATGTAGATGACATATTGATCGCATCAAACTCACAGTCATCAATTACAAAAATAAATGAGGAGCTACAAAAAGATTTTACGATTACTATAATAAATAACCCAAGATTTTTTGTGGGATTAGAAATAACTAGAGATATAGAACATAACACAATAATACTTTCCCAATACAAGCATATAGACAAAATGTTGAAAAAATTTGGAATTTCGGAGTTAAAAAATACTAACACTCCAATGGAAACGGGATTAAAATTGGATAAAGTTGAAGGTGGCATAGATGACACTGAATATAGGTCAATGATAGGTGGATTGCTATACTTAGCGAGACTTACAAGACCGGATATATTATTCCCAGTTAACTATTTCTCACATTTTCAAAATAACTCCAATGACACTCTAAAAAATTATGTTAAAAGAATATTTAGATATGTTAATACCACAAAAAATTATAATATAATATATAGATCAAAAGGGGATGGTATACAGGCTTATATTGATGCCTCTTATGCGCCCCAAGTTGATGATACAAACATAGAATTAACTAATCTTAAAAAGGGGAAATCGATAACTGGATTTATGTTATTTTCTTATGAAGACTTAGTGGAATGGAATTGCGGTAAGCAAACCATTCATGCATCATCAAGCACAGCAGCTGAAATAATTGCAGTCTATGATGCACTCGATACCATAAAAGTCATACAATATATAAATTACGAAATTTTAGGTGAAAAATTAAGTGTAGATATAATGGAAGATAATATCTCAACACAAAAAATATGTTCGGGGGGTAGTCAGAAAAAGTCGAGAGCCCTAATGATCAAGTGCTACTCAATTTTGGAAGCATTTGAGGAAAAAGTAATATTTTTTAGAACTGTAAGCTCCGAGAATCAATTAGCAGATATTTTGACAAAATCATTGGATCGTACAAAATTCGAAAATATAGTTGTCAAAATATTAAATGAAACGAACATCTATACATAATATAATATAAAAATAATTCATTTTATTTCAAAGTCATAATATGTTTCGAAATTTACCATTCCAAAGTACAAGTCGTCCCAAGTCCAAAATATAGGTCATAACATGAAAAAAGATGCTTAAAAGTTAACCTTCAATTACTGCAAAATTAGTACGTAACAAAGCCATTTACCAGAAAATACTTGTAATAGATAAATACCCGACCTCTTAAAAATATTAACAAAGGAAAAAGCAGAAAAATCAAACCGGAATAAACCCTACAATTCGCATAATAAAAACCCTATACATTTTCAAACAACCGTGAGAGAAATACACGTAATATTCCCACACGAAGTAATGAAAAGAAACTCTCCGACAATAAATACAATGAAGATTAAACCTATTACATGACCGCAAAGTAAGATAAGTCGAAAATGTTCCTTTATCACATCACATTTTAAGCGCCGGTTCAAATACAATAGCAACACACGAAAGATAATAAGCGATGCGGTGAATATTATTCTACAATCTTTTTCATGTCACACGTTTAAGATGAAATACGAAACGTAACGTTCCTTTAAATTCAATGAACTCGTAATCGGAAATACCTTCATATATATTTTTTTTTCTCTCTTTCTTTTTCTTTAATATGTGTACGTGAATATTTTTTTTCTCTTTTTCGAATTCCTTTTCCGATTTTTTTTCTAATCGAAACATATAACAAATAAATTACACGTTACCTATAATAAATTAATATTTTGCATGTTACCAATTTTATATTATCATAATATTCTTTTACAATACCATTTTTTATATATTATATATTATCATTGAATATTTTATGCATGTTACCATATTTATTTTATTTAATTATTTTATTTATTCTCGAAGCACAGCACAACAAAATTTTTTTTGAAACTCAGAGTTACCATAATAATTTAAATAATACTATGTCAACATTTTTATTTTTTTTGAAAATTTTTATTACGCATATGTCATTTTTGTAATTAATATTTTTGTATCAACAATAATAATTAGTTTACTTTCAGCGACAAACATGATGATGAACTCAATCGGTAAAATTTCAGGGGGGTGTTGTAACGGAAATCCCACCTTCACTCATTCTTCATCATCATCATCACGATCACTATATATATATGTCATACGTACACTCTCACCACGAAGTGCTTTCCCCCTACTACTTTCGATCGTACATCGCTGTTGCTTCGCCATTTCATATTCTGTTAATAATGTATTAATCATTCGTGTAATAAACCTCAAGAATATTAGAAGTCTCAAGTTCTTTCGATCCTCGTTCTGTACGCCTCACATCACTAATAAAATCTTGAAGCCAAAGAATGCAGGCGTTACTTTTCGAAAAAGGTACTTTGTATGAAAACTGAATTTGTATTCAGTTATATTTTCGTGACTCCTAACAATATAAGCAGAGGGAGAACGATATTCTTTTAAGTTTCACTAGTGTTTGTACTTTCACTTATCATCAAAGGTCGTTTTTTGTAAAAAGAACGCCTGTTAACAGTGGCTTCAGCGGTGTTTCATTTAATCCCTTTGACTATATAGCTTATGGACTGCTAGAACTGATAAAATCTTGAAGCCGAACACTGCAGGCGTTACTTTTCGAAAAAGGTACTTTGTGTGAAAATTGAATTTGTATTCAGTTATATTTTCGTGACTCCTAACAATATAAGCAATGAGAGAACGATATTCTTTTAAGTTTCACTAGTGTTTGTACTTTCACTTATCACCAAAGGTCGTTTTTCGAAAAAGAACGCCTGTTAACAGTGGCTTCAGCGGTGTTCCATTTAACTCTATGTATTTCTTATCAGTTCTAGCAGTCCATTAAGCTATATAGTCAAAGTTTAATCCTATGTATTTTTTATCAGTTTTAGCAGTCCATTAAGCTATATAGTCAAAGGTTGAGACAGACCAATGACCATCATATATAGCTGGAACTCTAACATTTGTTTATGCTCTCTGTGATGCTCTCATATCATGGAGAGTAGTTTGGTTTCTTTTATACGTTTCTTCTGAATTCTTAATTTTGCTTGTGTACGTAAATCTGATCACCGGTTACTATATTCTAACTTCCCTCTGAATCCCTGTTCCAACCTGATTTTATGATTTATCTTAATTTCATTTCTATTTTTCAGGCTTGTCTTCATTAATGATCATTGGTAATATGATGATTCAGCGATCAGTTCGAAGTTCGATATAATCCCAACAATGATAACTACATAAATAAATCGGCATTATTCAATGCCTGAAGGAGTTATTGCAACAATTAATTTATTCCAATTTTTATTTTTATTTTTATTTTGTTTCCAATTTTTCACGAAAGGGCGTACTTGATTCTGCTTGATATTCAGTTTGTTGTTAACTTTTTTTTATCCATTTGTTATGACTCAATTTTCATGTTCCATTTTTTCTGTAATCTAATTGGGAATATCGTGAAAAAGTCAGCAGTTGGAGTTGAATCACAAAGTTTCAGATATGAATATAACTTCATCGTTATGTAAAAATTTTAAAATTGATGAAATTTTATCATAAATTTCTTAATATTTTTAAGTAGATTTTATTTTTTTGTTTTTAACAAATAAGCAAAATTAAAATGAGATTTAAGAAGAGATTAGTCGTTTTTGCCTCGTTATTTTTGCTGTCAGTTTTTATTCTGCTGAATTTTTCTGCGTATCTGAGTATGAAGAAGAAAAGTTACAAGGTAACTTATGTATTACCATAACCTTTACAACAGTATAGACTAATGCTTACCATGAACTTTTCACTTTTCAGAATTTAGACGTTGAAAAATATGAATATATACCCAAAACATTAGGAACTATGCAAGTGAGAATTTTTGCAATTTTATTATTTTTTAAAGATTTTCTTTGCTACCAAGTTGTGTATAATAGCGTGAGCAATATTTTTTTTCAACCCCATCAATAGCCAATTTCATTCAATTTTTTTCCCCCAGAGGTCTGATTATAGTAACAACAATTTAAAAGCGTTTAACACATGTGAAGACCGTACATTTCTTCCCTCATTCGATATTCAGGTGTGTACTAGCAATTTTTCTCTCCACTGATGTGTCTTGATTATAATATCTAATAACCGCATTCATATATGCTCGATTTTGTGTATTTATAGATGTTAAATATTTATTCCGAACTTAAGTTTGATAATATCGATGGGGGTGCGTGGAAACAAGGTTGGAATGTACAAATTACGAAACATCGCTGGAATTCCAATGATAAACTGAAGATTTTTCTAGTTCCACATTCTCATAATGACCCAGGTAATCGATGAATCGACATTCGGCAAATGTATTTAGTCAGTTTTTAACCTTTGTTGCCTGTAATTTAGGCTGGACGAGAACCTTCGAAGAATTCTATAACCGTCATACTCGTGAGATTTTTAATAACATGGTTATTAAACTAGCCGATGATCCTCGTCGAAAATTTATTTGGGCTGAAGTTTCATTTTTATCCTTGTGGTGGGCAGAGATTTCTGAACCTATTAAAACAAAATTTAAAGAGTATGTTTGTATTGTTTTCTATCTAGTTCATATTCATATCATGTTTGCTCTACTTACGTATCATTTTCAGACTCCTTCAGAATGGACAAATAGAAATAGTTTCTGGTGGTTGGGTAATGCCCGACGAAGCAAATTCTCATTACTACTCTCTTATACAACAACTCACTCACGGGCATCAATGGTTACAAAAACACTTGAATTACAAACCCAAGTTAGTTATTAAATGTACTTTTGTACGTAATAATTGTTGATACTCCCATATAATATATGTATTCATTTACAGGCGAAGTTGGTGCATTGATCCATTTGGTTCCTCTCCAACTATGCCGTATGTCCTGAGCCACTTTGGTTTAGAATCTTTAGTCATTCAACGGACGCACTATTCTGTAAAGAAGTACCTGGCGAAAACTAAACAATTGGAATTCCGATGGCGTCAGTTTTGGGGAAAGTTTTGTTTTGATATATTATACTTAGTTGTTAGTTGAAACAGTGAATTCTAAAACAAATACATTCCATTTTAATTTTAGATAGATTTCGTAGAATGTACCTATTATGGAGGGTGAGATGTCAAGACTTCGGGAAAATTTCACTATAATTTTTCCGATCGTGGCCCACAGACTCCAAAAACACAGTCCCCTCTAGATAATAAAATTTATCAACTAACTGGAGGGAGTATTTCTTCACAAACCGATGCAGAATTTAACATGTGGGTACTTCGGGTTCATATCTCAGTCAAGTTCGAAGATGAATCGAATCTGCCATTTAATTTGAAAATAACGATCATTTACATTTGAAATCTGAAGACAATGTAGGCAGGGCGTAATTATTTACGGATCTGTACAAAATTTGGTATGTACATACTTTGGATGTATGTCTCGATTAGGTTCAAATATTGGCCAAATCGGCCCTTTATTTTCTGAATTACGGCTTTTTGAAATTTTCATTATGGTACAAAATTATTAAAACCTATAATGAACGCCATCTGCAATACACATACTTTTAAATTTTGTCTATTCTAGCCGAAATTTAATTATTTGACTGGCGTACCATCGAGATTTTTAACTCATGTGAAGAGAACCAAACCGATGTATAGTTCGCTAGCTCATGCATCTGAATGCATTATTTTGAGCTATCTCAAAATACCCACGCTTCCTTCCATGGAAAAGTTCCAAAATACAAAATGGATTTTTTTTTATGGGATGAAAATTTTTATTAAGAATAACAACTGACGTAAGTCTTATGAAATCAGCTAAGACGTGTCTCTAATAAATAATTCATCGTATTAGACCATTTCATACCGAAATATATTGATATAACCTCATCTGTAAACTTTAAACTTTTTGTGTAGAATTTTAATTAATTTGTGTCAAGATTTTGCTTTTGATATTGAGGTTTCGAAGAAATACTTGTAGCTCAGTATTGGGAACTGAGGATAAAACAAAGTTGCGAAGGGTTATTAACTATGGCTTTATTCATACGTGATATCTTTAGAGTAGTCACTTCATTGTTCAACTACGGTTTATAATTTAGTCCTTACCTAAAGATACTAGCAGCAGTAGATATGAAATGGTTTTTAAAGACATTTGTATTTTGTTTATAGCAGTGTTAGAATTCAGTAAATGAGAAATTATGATTTAGGGTTTAGTTATATTAAAAGTTGTTCTTAGTTCTCCATACGTTTTATTTCTAATTTCTATAAATTGGAAAAACTCAAAAAATTAATATATCAAATAGAACATTAAAAAAAAAAAAGAAGGCATTTAATACAAACGATTTTATACCCTTAGAAAAAAAATTTTCTTTCAGAATCTACTTACAAAGCCGGGTCTTTCTTCTTTGCAGTTTTCGATAAAATGTGTTTTTTTTTCAGTTCTACTCGGGTAAATCAAGCAGCTTTTCAGGGTTTTAGTGACACACTTTTCCAAATCAAACAACCAGTTTAAAAAAATAAGTCCAAACAGACATTTTATTTGATTTATTTGCTTAACAGATGGTTCCGGCAGATACGATTTTATGACCCATATGATGCCATTTTACAATTATGACGTACCTCACACGTGTGGTCCAGACCCAGCCATTTGTTGTCAATTTGATTTTCGTCGAATAGGATCCTCCGGTATGTCTTGTCCTTGGAAAAAACCACCTCAAATGATTACAGATAAAAATGTAGCTTTTCGGTGAGTTTTAACTGTTTCATATATTTTTACGAAAAAATTTCTCTTGTTTTTGGTGTAATATGTGAAGCAACACAAATTCGTTTTCTTTTCTCTTTGATTTTGGCTTCGGGGCCATATTGTTTTGTGTCTGGTTATGAACTTATGTGAAAAAGAAGGAGATGTTGAGGAAGGGCATATTGATCCGATTTTTCGATACTCTGTGGTCTCTGATACAAATTTTTCATTCACACATTAATAACAAAGGACCTAACCGAACATACCACTGATAAGACGTGGTTATATGGTACGGAGCAGGTAAATGGTTCGTCTTTTGACAAACCTCAATGTTTTGAGACTCGAGTTTGTCAAACATATTCAGAACCTCTCTACAATTTTAATACAAGAATTGCATACTATATTTTAGATTCCAAAATCCTGTTAATATTATAAATAAGTAGTGTGTGTAAGTTTGTGACCCAATCATGCCAAAACTGTAGTGGGTAGAAGCTTATAATTAGTATGGTTTAAAATTCAAGAAACCATATAAAGTTAGTTGGAATCAGATGCCTTGTAACTCACAACTGATGTCGCCTCAACACTAGTATCTTCACTGTCAAGCGGAGAACTCCGGTGCATCATCTGTGCGCTGGAACCCTGTTGGAGGAGCTGTGATTCTGGAAGCAGCCTTCAAAGGCTACCTTCTGGAGATTCACCTGAAATCTAAAATAGATTAGACACAACAAGTACAAATAGTATCGTTTATTTATGAAAAATTAAAAATTAATAAATTACTTACTAGGAACAAAATAAAAACAAAAGTAAAATGTACTTTTAAAAAAAACTAAATGAGTTTTCTTGCAACTGTTGCACTAGTTGTATAAGGAATGAAAAATTATATTTGGCGATAGATAATAGATTATGAAAATGAATAGTTAGGAATTAGCATAATGCAAACATTATCAATGTTTAAAGTATGCATGTTCTGTTGCCTATTGTCCATTATCCTTTGTGAGGTACTTGACAACAACAGTGGGTGTCAAAAAATCAAAATTGTGTCTTTTTACCAACATAGTATTCAATTATAATGTGCCCTAAAGACAGTCAAGATTTTTTGGACCTTTCTACATATGTCATGTCAAAGGTTTATTTTATGCAAGAGAAGTATAAAATTATTTCTAATTTGTAGTATCATTTGATTGAAGCTCCAGGGGAGCTAGAAATTTTAATGTTCGAGAAGACTCCTTTTTACTTGAAAATTCAATTTTTGCATGTCTGATGTTTCCATTATGCGATTTTTCTAGACTAGTGTGTCATTAACTGGTCGTTGGTAAGGAACCAAATGATATGCATTTGGTAAGGTAGTAGGAGGCCTATCTCTAAGATAAAGTAAATACTCTCCCTTCCAGGATAACCATAATTTTGTAAGATAATCTTGATCGTTTCCACATATCAAGTAGCTGTTTAGCTGTAGGAGTTGATTCCTGAAGTGATTGATCAGATGGAATTGTTAAAAATCCTAAATTTGTATGTAAGAAATCCACAGGTGTTAAAGTATTTTGACTGGTTTCATACAAAGATGGGGAAAGAGGTCTTTGATTGACCACAGTTGGAATATCATTCAAACTGGCTTAAAAAGATATTCCAACTGCTTAAAAAGTATGGATGAAAATAGAATTATATCCATGAACTCGATAAAAAATTTGTTTTATGTTATGCCGATAATACGTTCATAAACTTCACAATACCATGGTGCCTTTGTCAGTATGAAGTGCCATTCAATGCCTTTCATATCAAGATTGTCCTTTATCTCTAAGTCTTCAAAGATGGTAGTCCAGTAGTCTAGTAGATACACTAAAAGTAGTTGGAATAACGCAGCATTGTCTGAGAGGAGTGTCCTAGAAGTTTCATTGTTAGCAAAGAAGGTCAGAAATGCTGTCTAAATTTCTATTGTTGTAAGAGATGAAACAGAAATTAAATACACAGCTCTTGATGAGAGACAAGTGAAAATGAGGACCCATTTTTTATAAATGAGAGAGGTTGATGTTGCCAACTGATTTTTCTGTTTTGGTAAGTGTTTGTCAAATACAGGAAAAGGTCCAAAAATGTCCACACTCTAGTAAGAAAACGTATGTGTGAAAGGAATTACTCTAAAATATGGAAAAGATGAATGTGCCAATTGCTTAAACAGTCTCATTTCAAACTTTTTGAATAGGATGCAAGATTTCTTCAAAATTTGAAGAAGCACTTTTAGTACTTTTAGAACAAAATAATGCAGATGGAAATCCGCTAAAGTAAACTTACTTCCCATATGAAAATTGGTGAGATGTCTGCATTAAAATAAGTTCAGTCAAATATGACTTAAGATGCAATAATATGGACAAAAACAGATCTTGTGCATAAGGAATTTATAGAAAGTAATTTTTAGTGGGTAGAATTCCAGAAGGATTCATATAAACGTGGAATTTTCCATAATAAACATGTTTTTGAGGGTTGCCTTTCAACAGAGTTTTAGATATTTTTGGGAAATATTTTTTCTACTCAGAATAAATAAATGGAAGTTACATTTCATAATTGTATATGGAGGAGTTAACAAACATTACCATCTGATTGTGCGATGGTTAAATTGATGAACAGCTTTAAGACATTAATAAAATATTTTCATTAGCTTTTTGAGAGAATTGAGCTTCTGAATATCTTTTTCAAATGGTGTATTTGAAGGAGGATGAATAAAGCTCGTGAAGGAAGTATAAGACCTATCACAATCCTCTACTTTTTGACAACTCTATGGGTTGTGAAAATCATTCTATCTCTGTTTTCTCTTCCTGTTCAAGATATACATATATTGCCATAAACAATGCAATTTTAAATGCATTAGTAAATACATGTAATTGACAAACAGAAGAATTTTAAGTCCCAGTATAAAAAGTTTTCTAAGCTGACAATAAGTAGTAGTTTCCATTAGATTATTAAGGATATCAGAAGCTACAGGTTGTAATTTTTCTGGGATTAGTTGATCCCATTTTAGGTCTTCCAATCAAAGTATTTTAATAAATGATCTGGAAGTGATGTATGCTGGTGCAAACCAACACAAGTTGAATTGAAATATGGTTGAAAAGTTTATTGGATCTATAATATAGATATTTTTTATCTTGAACAGTAGGTAGCAAAGTTACCAAATTATCATCATAAAATTGTTGTAAAAATTTGTCGTGAAACTCCTTATCAACTATTTGAAAATGGTTTAGAAAAATTGCTGCCAATAGAAAAGGAGCTGTAACTATTCCAAAAGGAACACGTCAAAAATGAAATAGTAAAAGATGTTTCAAATCCATATGTTTAGTAAGGTCTTTAATCTAGGAGGAATGGGTTTCATCTCTATCAGCTGGATGAAGTCCTATCTGATGAAAAGCTTTTTTAATGTCAGCTACTTTTCCAAAAGGATCTTTATGAAAACCTGTTTGATTGAAATCGTATGTTTAATTTTAAAGATACTTCTGAAATTGCATTTGGATCCTGTGATTAGATGACAAAGATTCAATCTATTTCATGGAATATTGATGAAATAAAAATATGTAGGATATTCTCAACCAATGTATTTTAATTTAAATCATGTAATCATGAACAAAACAAGTTGAGTCCTTTCTAATTTCTCATAATTCATCATCCACATTTCATTAATTTTATTCTTATTCAGGCAACTGATAACAAAAAATGAAAATGTATGCAACTTACCAACCATGAAAAATGCATCTGCGAACAAAATCAAGAGTCTCTAAAATCTACAGCTTGAAAATATTGTTACAGATTTTTCTACAGATTTATCAAAAATCTGGAGGTTTGTAGTAATAGCTGCACCATAAGTACCATCTGGCTAACACATGTCAAATATAGTAATGTGTTAGAATATATCATAATAAATATTTGTTTCAAATTATATTCATATTGGTCCAAAATTATACATTTTATAGCAAAAACAAAAAAAAAATAGTGTGACTGGAAGTACCATGTGGCCAATTTAGATAAAAATTGATAGCAAATTATAACTGAATGTAATGAATATTTGTCTAAAATTTTGTAACTATTTGTTCAAAATTAAAAATTTTATATCCGAAATAAAAACAAAAATTGAGGAAGTATAAATATTTTCTCAAAATTTTGTGATTGTTGAAAAAAAATTGCAACCTGTATCATGGTAACAAGAAATTGGCTTATATCACTGTAATAAATGTACGAGATAGCCAAAATTAATTTGTCAAAATTACTTTGCCAATATTATTCCTCATATTCAATGAGCATGCTCCAACTACCCAGCAACAAATGAGACCAAATGTATGCAAAAAGACAAAGAAAAAGACAGATTTTTAAAAATTTGTTTCTTTATTTATTGTGCCTGCAGAAGTTGTGAGCTGGCACAAGCTAAAATGTTGCAAAGCGGAGCATCAGAGCTTGTTTAATATATGTATATATACTAGGGAACACAGAATGCTGCTATGCAGCAATAATTCACACATATCTATGTAAACGTGACAGAATTATCAATTAACCAAGTTCATTGATATGATATTACAAAGAATAAAAAGATTTAAGTTAGACTCAAATATATGCATAGCCAAATATATCTGTAAAAATGGTCACGTGTTCAGTGTTGAACAATTCCCAGGAACAACATTTTTAGCTTAGGGACTGAAAGTCAAATGATAAAACTTTCGCTTTTGGCTTTTGGCTTGTAACCTTGACAATAGAGCTATTAATTTCAGCTTTCAGCTTTTGCTTTTAGCTTTTGCCTTCTAAAAAATTGATAAGCTTTTGACTTTTACTTTCAGCTTTAAGATTTTTTTTTTTTAAATATGACACCAGCCACTCATTGAACTAAAAAGTCTATAAAAAGCCAAAAAGATAAAGCTTTTGCTTTTGGCTATTGGCTTTTGGATTTTGATTTTGGCTTTTGGAAATTGATCAGCTCTTTGACTTTTGGCTTTTGGCTTTTAGCCAGATATTCCCACAAATATTTGAGGAATGGAAATCCCATTAGGAATTATTGATGAAAACAGATGCAACACCGTCATACCTCATATTTTAACTACCCCTATTGATTTCCCTTCAGTAGAACTTTAGTAAACTAGAATACAAAAAATATTTCCACCTATGCATTTGAGCAATAAATCAGTGCATTGGTGCTTTCTACTGATGGTACTTTGGCACCAGTTCTTGGCAAGAGAGAACATTTGGGTACCGATGCAATGCATTTGGTGCTTTGATACGTCTTGTGCTAATTGGGAATTTTTGTCAGATTTCTAACAGTCTTTGAATATGCTGCATTTGCCAGACTAGGGCTTTCATTTATGCTCAAAAATTCCCAACCAGAAATTCCTGGGAATGGGAATTGGGAATTCCCATGCCAATCATCACACCTGAGAGCATTACAGAAGTGGTATAATATAATTATAAGATATAAATATATGTGTGTATATATATATATATATATATATATATATATATATATATGAGAAGTCAGCTACAACAAATCTGGCTACTACAAGCTATTGGCTACAACAAACAGATTTTGGTGCCAAGTGAAACAAAAAACTGGCTACAACAAATTAATTTGCCTGTCTTTTCTTAATTTTTTTCGTACGAAAAATCACTTTTTTCATCAAATCGTCAATCACAATATTCTTCCAGTGATCAATTTTGTGCTTCTAAAAATCACGTTGTGTTATTTAATTAGTTTACAATTGAATTTTAATAGTCAGTAAGAGTAAAAATAAAAGCTTATGATAAATGTCCTCATATTATTGTTGATGATTAATACTTACTAATTTGGCTCCACCATTATTTTATAAGCCCACATAACAATATCCACTACAACCCGGTAACTGCAATAGCTGGCTACAATAAACAAATTTCACAGTTCCTTGAAATTCGTTTTGGCTGTAACCAATTTCTACTGTATATATGAATTTCACTACCTGTATTCCTCCCAAATATGTATTCCTCTTTTTTACACTCAAAGGTACTTGCAGCATTACAAACCCCAAATTTTTCGTCTATGTCAAACGGCGTGTGGTTCGTGGTTCGCCATATGAGGTTTGCCGAACCACGAACCGTGTAACCGGGCTTTTACAGTTGTAAGGCTGAGCGCCTAAATTGCTATTCTAATTGGCAACTAATTAATCGAAATTTTTATTTTGTGTCCCTTATTCTATCTTTGTATTCTTAAAAACTACTTTTACTTTTTTTTTATTGACGTTTGACAACGTAACTAATATTCCCAGCGTCTACATCCTTATATTTTTGCGATGGGTGGAAGAGGTTGGTGTGTAGTCCAGTAGTCTTGTATCCCAGCATGCATTTTCCAGTCGTATGTGAATGCGCTAATGATACTTTGATAGTATGACGGCGGCCAATTTTAAACCTACAACTTTCCAGTTGTTTGCTTGTGTAGACGAACACCTCACCAATACGCCTTACAGGCTCCATTATTTATTTAGTTTTCCTCCTTCCTCTATTCTCTTAATTATGAAAATACAAATCCAAACTCTGGCAGGTAACAATTAATGCTTTTTTCTTCAAGTTCTGGTGTGTTTATTTATCAGACAATGAAATTTTGATCGTCTTCATTTTTAAATTTTAGCGCTGAATTATTGTTGGACCAGTACAAAAAAAAAGCAGAACTGTACTCGACAAATGTTTTGTTAGTGCCGCTAGGCGACGATTTCCGTTACGACGTATCCTTTGAGTGGGACCAACAATATCAAAATTATCAAAAATTATTTGACTACATGAATAGTAATACTAAGTTGTACGTTGAAGTTAGTGTAGAAATACTTAATTCTTCTCCGTCCGGTTGTGTTGGAGATCTGTGAAATTTCATTCTCTCTGTCAATTATTAAGGCTAAATTTGGTACGCTGTCGGATTATTTTGAAGCGTTGAAGAAGGAGAAGTTACCGTCGCAGTTCCCGACCTTATCGGGAGATTTTTTCACTTATGCTGACAGAGACGACCACTACTGGAGTGGATATTACACTTCTCGGCCGTATTACAAACGTATGGATAGGGAATTGATTTCGTACTTAAGGTAGAAGTTGAAACCTATTCAAAAGTATAATTTTGTGTAGTTTCGAATGTTGATTTTAATAAAACACGATGAATCTTTAGGAGTGCCGAGATTCTGCATGCAATTGCGTGGAAAAGTGCGCCACTTCATCTTTCCGGATGGTTACTTACCGAAGCTTCCGGATTAATTACGTCATTGAGAAATGCACGAAGCAGTTTAAGCTTATTTCAACATCATGATGGTATTACTGGAACATCGAAAGATCATGTCGTCCATGATTATGCTATGAAGTATGCGTAATGTTCGTGAAAAAAAAAAATACGTACCATCTTTTATCTTACGTGCTTATGCTCGGCAGTTTTTGTCTAGATTACTTCGCGGTCTGGAAGGGGTACAACATGTGATGCAGCAATCATTGAACTTCTTGTTACGTAAAAATAAAGTAAATAGGCATTCTTTAATGATTTTGGTCATGTTAGTAACGCAAATGTTTAATTCACGTTTTTCGTAGAAAAACTTTCTTCCCGATTCCGAAGCCGTGTATTTCGAGTTGAAAGAATCAAGGAAAACCCCTGATAATGGCAAACCTAGAATGCTGCAGATCACCCAGTTTGAGCCAATGCAAAGAATAGTGGTGTTTAATTCATTGACTTGGAATCGTACGGAAATCTTGAACGTGAAATTGGAAAACTACAAAAATGTTATTGTTAGTAAAAATAGTTATATTAATGTATTGTTTTGAAAATTGGTCATAAAGTTATTCATTCGCTCACATTTTGTTAATGAAAACTGCCGATCCTCACATTCTTGTTGTAAAGTCAGTTCCTCTTTCAATTTGCAGCTGGTTGATGAAAACGATCAGCCAGTGCCGTACCAAATAAGCCCGTTTTGTGAGATTAATGATCTCTCCGGACTTTGTTATCTGATGCATTTTGAGGTCGGAATCAAACCATTGAGCGTTGTTACCCTATTCCTGAAGTATAGTGCTGGTACATCCAACAAGTATGCCGTAATATTCGTTCGATTGATTTTCTTCCTCTAAATCACATAATTTTACATTATTGTTGCAACATTACAGGGAAAATTTGGCCTCGTTGAACATTCTGAATGGACATGATATTTATGATTTACCCGGTATTGAAGAATTCCGCAAATATCAAACAATTTATTCAGATTTTTCCATTGAAAACAATAAAATGGCTGTCACTTTTCGTCCAGAGGGTCTAATAAAATCGATTACTTTGAAAAATCGAGATCTGACCGTTTCGACACGTCTTGATTTTATTAGGTATCTTTTGTTCGTTTGTTTTTTTTTTTTTTTCATTTATAGATTTACTTTCTTTGTTTTACTTATGGTAAAATTCATCGTAGGTATGCCTGTAAAAGAAGTAGAGAAATGTGCGGCGCATATTTATTCCTGCCCGATGGCAGCGGTAGAAGTATTAATTGTGATAAACGACTTGTTACAATTGTTGAAGGTAAACTTGTTTCCAGTGTCACTGTGTTTTGTGATTTGGTCATTCACAAAGTGAAGATTTTCAGCTGTTCAGGTTCATATACTATATTTATTGGTCAACATGAAACGTTGCACGAATGAAAAATTATCAGCATTGTTAATGCGTAGGTTCCGAAGAGAACAGCCTTGAAATACAAAATTTGGTTGATGTGAAGACTGAGAATAATTTTGAAATTGCCATGAAAATTTCTTCAAGTATAAAAAATCATGGAACCTTTTATACTGATTTAAATGGTCTTCAGGTTTGTAAAATATTATAGTAGGTATATAATTCTTGTGATAACGGATTTGCAAATATTTGTTCTTTTCAAATTAGGTGATAAAACGACAATTCTTGCATAAGCTTCCTTTGCAAGCCAATTACTACCCCGTGCCCAGCAGTATCTATATAGAAGACGATGACAGCCGTTTAACGATATTATCAGCCCAACCTTTGGGTGGTGGTTCTTTAGACGAGGGCGAAATTGAAGTACATTCCAGTGGATAATTGTTGCGTGGCGCTGAAAAAAAAAAAAAAACATAAAGTAATCGCTTGCATTTTTCAATCTTCTAGATTATGCAAGATCGAAGACTCAGTCAAGATGATAATCTTGGTTTAGGACAAGGAGTGCTAGACAATCGTCCTGTTTTGAATATATTTCGATTAACCCTCGAAAAACGAATACCGGGCTGCCGGGTAGGGTTCGATAAATTTTTCAAGCTACAACATTTATTATTTCTACTTCAAAAGAAATTAATGCTTGACCGTTATTTTATAGAAAGTACCAAATACCCATCCAGCGGGACATTTGTCTGTGATTTCGTATCTCGCAATGAATGCAATTCTCTATCCATTAACGCTGTTTGTGGAAACAAATGATGAACCGGCGCCCGAAAATTTTCGTACTTCCTTCAGCATGGACGAATTAGCTCGAACTTCGGAGATCGATATTCACTTAGTTTCGAGTACTTCGATTCCGGGAACATCGAATATGGGAATTATACTGCATAGAGCGGACTTAGACGCATGCTTCCAGCCAGATTACGAAAAATATCCCATTAGTAATGGACTAGTGCGTACAATTCTGATGTAATGAATTTTTCCTCAAGACTGTCTGAACTTTCGTTGCTTGTTTGAATTTGTAGGTCAATGTCAGCTCGTATGTACCTTTTAACCAGAGCAATGCGATACATCTTGCATCGTTATCGTTCCTTCATGTGGATAGCAAACTCAATAAAACAAATCTGCACCCGTTATGTTTTATGGATTTGACTGCCTTCTACATCACTGATTCAAGCACAGCTATAGTATAAGCTGCTGTTCAGTCTCTCAGAGCCTAATGCAACAATGAGTCGTATCCATAAGTAATGTTTAAGAGTTGGAGGGCTATTGTACTAATGTTTGTGCCTGTCACGCAAAGCGTGAAGAGTGTGATGGTTTGTAGAGCTGTCAACTTCCGTTGAACGAATCGACTACTCAATTCAAAAATAACTGGTTCTATAAATTCTGGGAATCAGAGACAGAATCGATTCAATTCGAAGAATCAGTACCGAACTGGGTTCAAGATCCAGGTCTAAAAGTAATTTTGAATATCGGGTAGATAGAAGACGATTAAATTTCCATTCTCAAAAGTAAAACCATTTAAAACGATGTATTTTAGTCTTCGCCTCAAATCCGATTTATTTATTTTCATTTTGCACTTATTTGATAGCTCGTAATGTAGCCACGGAGTATTAAATAGAATGGAGGACGCACCTTCATCTAAACGCTGCTAAGAAAAACGGCACCGCTTTCGAAGCTATTTGTCCCCACTCCTTCCGTACCTAATTCGAATTTCTTTGCTCTTCATTTAGGCTCATGGGCAGTAATCAGAATTTTTTTTTTCAAATAATTTAATGAAATGAATGAATGAATAAATTTAATTATAAACTTGGAAATCACAATCTACACGAATCATGTAGATAAAAATGAGATTGAAAATTGTTGGAACCTTAACAGTGAAGAATATTTTGATCTTATAAGTGGTGCCGTTTTTTGTTTTTCATGCGTCCTCTGTTATATTTCGTACTCTGTGAATGTAGCATGGCTCAGTCACAGTTACGTTTACACCCCAATGATGGTGTGATTAGTGCATGAGATGGCTTCAGTTCTTCGAATTGAGAACTCGGAATCGGGTATCCGATTGTTTTCAACAGCGATTCTCAGTAAATTTTGGAATCGACTGCTCAACTTTCTTTGACAGCCCTTGTAATATGATTTAAACCTACTGACATTTACTACTTTTAAATTTAAGTGTATTGTACGTCGAGATATACCGCTAATTTGAGGTTGGTGAAGTGCAAAATGATGGTTTGGCTTCAATGGCTGTTCAACAATGACCTATACATTTCTCTACACATGTATTTTGTGGACGAGAAAAGAAACCTTGCTTCAGTAGTTTGATTGACAGGAGACACAATAATCATTTTCTAATCATATTCATCTAGTGAGTCCGAACAAATTTATAACTTATATTAAGATAATGCGAAGTCATACTCATTTTGCCTAATCTTTGCGGATTATCATCACTTATTGTTTTCCATTGTTCCTGTTATTGGTATTTAATTTAATTTGGAATGTTACTATGTGAATATAATGGTTTTTAATTTGAAAATATGGCTCTCTTACTCTATCATAATGTTAAATTTAAACAGTTTTTTGTGAGACCATAACAAATGGTGGGATAATATATTCGAGAATCTAGTCTCTTAAAGATACATTCTTTATTAATGCACATTTATAAAAATAAAAAATGTGAGAGGTTTCCAGTTGTAAACGGAACCCTGAGTAGAGACCTGAGTAATCTATATTATAAAATTCAATCCCACTTTCTGTATATCCGCGTTTTTTGCAACATTCAAAACATTTTAATTTTGAAAAAAACTGCTCTCTCTCTCCACAATTTCGCAGTTACTATTTAAGCTATAAAGCTGAGGTTTGTATTATTGAAAAGAGGAGAAAATTTTCTCGAGTTCTCTAATAAAAATTATTATTTTATCGCAATTAGTTTTCCACAAATCGACCATAAAAAAACTGCAAATTAATGATAAATTTTTCGTTTTTTAATTTGTCATTTATTTTAAAAACTAATGATGGCAGAAAAAAATTTTCAGCGACGACCCCCCAATTTTTAACGACAGATTCATTTCCACCATTAGATTTCACCTAAAACGAATTAATCACGACATAACGGCGAGAGGAATTACAAGAACAAAACTGGGCGCTCTGCGTATTACTGTATATAGGTATGTATATATGTAAATACATATGTACAAAGTGCTTTCTGCATAATATTTTGTCAGCATCGGACATTGTAGGTAACTCGCATAAGTAGGTATACGATTTTAGTTATCTAGGATTTGTAACTGGAGCGGATGGAGAGGAAGTGGACCCCTCCTCCAAAGCTAATCTTACTCTTAATTCTGAACTTATTAATCTTGAGTTTTTTCATGGCCCACAAATTATGTATCCATTATAAAACTGATAGTGCGTAATATTTTATTGAATGTGATGGTGGACTGGGCTCAACAGTTTGGGGCATATGCCACACTGGTTGATATACAACCAAAATGTCAGGCTCGATTTTAAAATTTCTTCTTAGTAGGAAGGAATAGAATCGCATCTTGCAATTTATAAATTTTTATGGAAGGGAGCAAAAATTTTTTACACATTTATATCGGTAATTAAACTTCAACATAAAACTGAAAAAACATTTTATTATTTTTAGTATGCTCGTCGCTCAAATAAACAAATAATAGGTACCGTCTATTTTATTTTAAAATGATCATTTTTTTTTTTTTGGGGGGGGGGGTGACTGGACTAGCGTAATGTTGAAAAAGGAATACATTACGTCAACGTTTTACTTGTTATAAATATTTTTTATGCTCTTTGAGTGATTTTGCGCCAAGTTTTAGTCGTAAAAATATGGTAAACAGCATGAAAGGCAGAAGATAGTCAGTGAACGTTGGTACTGTCAATCTTGTTTTCTTAAGTTTTAAGTGAATAGATCAGTCACGGGTTGACGTCATCACGTGGTTATCGATAAAGGCAACTAGGTCCAAACAAACAATTTGAGACCCATCCAATTTGTACAGTAAAAAAAGTGAAATAACATTTTTAAAGGCTGAGTATCATGTAGAAATTATATTTATTACTGTACCGAAAGCCTTTAATACTCTGAATGATAGGATTGTACGATTAACTTTCTACCGCGTTGTTCTTTAAAGATTTACAACGTTCCATTTTTCGCAATCGTATGGGAATTCACATAGGTTTGCGATAACGATACAAGACTTGATACATTTCAGACAAGTTGTGAAGTCACATGTGACTGATCTATTGAAAAGTATTAAATCCTCTTGCCAGTGTGTACGTCATTTGTTGCTTAATGCTTACCCATTGCTCAAAAAATGTCGTCTCTGATTACGTATATCAAGTTTTACCTACTCATATAAGTATGTAAATGTGACACTTCCTTCTGTCTCTTAAAACCGCTGATTACAAACAATTGTACGAAATTTTTGATTTTTCATACCTTCCAACCTTCAGAAATCAAAATGGTTAATTTATTGCTTTAACTGCAGAGGTTGACTGTATCGCTCATTCCCCTCAATCTCCGAAGATCATCGTAATGCTTAATCAAATCTCATATTCCCTTCACACAGCACTTCACTGTTTTCATCTTTCAATTTCCACGCCCCTCAGTTGTAGCCGAAAATTGAAGCATGAATTATTTTGGTTTTTAACATCATTTGAAAGCTAAGTAAGATTGCATTCATATGTCCACATTAGTAAATATCGGCGCGGAGAAAGATAGCCCTTAGATTTTAACAAGTGCTTTCCAGGTTTACCTCTTTGTTTTTTATTGCGCATTGAAGAATGTACAAAATTGGATTTTCAACTGGAATAGAATTTCGACTACGCTCATCAGAATTACAATAGCAACCACTGAAGAGAAAAGTACGAGTTTTTCGTAACAATGGATTCATCCAGCTAGAATTCAACTGAATAAAAATGACTAATGTCTCTTGTGGGAAAATGGAGAGTACTAACATTTCTATCACTGATCCGACTACTTTAAATAAGATGTTTCAAGAACTATGCTACCTGATACAGATTAAGTATAATCTGCATACTTCTAAATGATTATAAATATTCATTACTTCTTAATAAGAAGTGTAAACTTTGAGGGAACGAAACATTGGAACATTTCTCACATTGACCACTTCAGTCAAGTTATGGTGGATGAAGTATTTATAGCAATTACTACTCCGTTTGCTATCAACAGACCAGCACAATGCTCGTACAGAAAATTCCTTCTATCAGGGCTGGTATTTACAGAACAAGAAAAAAATTCATAAAAGTTCAACGTAAAAGTATAGCGAACATCATCGAGGAAAGGATACCGAAAAGCGATAGCTCTAACAATAATGAATTAATATTATCCTTCGATATTTCTACATAAAATATTTTGCGTAAACAAATGACTAAATTTCATCCCGAACATAGAAGAGATCTACGAGCATGACTTATTCCAGCCGTGAATTAAATATCGTAGCGAATAATAAAATTCTCGGAAATGAACAATATAACGACCAAAAACAAAAATATATTTTAAATTAAAAATACCGAATGCTTTAAGTACACATTATTCGACCTTATCATTAGTATTCGGGAAGAGCGTAAGAATCATCATCTGGATCACCTTCTCTTCTGTAATTCGGTGTTTGAGATTTTAACATGATGCCAGTGAAATTAAAGAACTATAAAAAATAAAACAATTTTCGGTGAAAGTCAACTACACGCATAATGTAATGATTGCTCTTACTTTGAAGTATTTTCCATCTTTGTAGCGCTCGAAATTATCGCGTCGAAGAAAAGTCGAATCAGGATTGAAGAGCAATGTGCGTGTACTGAAGACGATACACCAAACAACACCAGTAACGATACAAAAATGCATGGGCCATAACTAGATGAAGATAGAATTGAAAGTGAATTCAACTCGGTTATAACTCAAAATAACGGTACTTTCGTAAACTTTATAAAATAACGTTGCTAGTTTTCAAACAGCCTACGATAGTCAAGACGTAGATAATCTTTCTATATGACATTGAATTTGAACTTACCGAGTAATGATGTTTGAAGGTTTTCGGCGTCAATCCGGGAAATCCATTTTTTTCGAACCACTGAGCCATAGTTAGTTTCGGCTTGCTGGCAGTCATGATGAGAAAATAGTTATTTACGAACTGTCTTGCCTCTGATTCACCACAAAAATAATGTTTTACTTCGAAATCTGATTTTACAAAAATCTCCGTTCTTCACTCGTTTAACAACTAGATAACTACTAAGGGTGAAGGTTTCCAAGTTCCAACTCTCCTCTTTCCACTTCGTTCTACAAACTATGATAAAAATTAATTTATATTATTATTATTTTTGCGCAATTTTGTGCGCAAATCGTGTTTTTCTTATTCCTCGAAATTTTTTTCATAGCGAGTTTACTTCTTAAATCTACACACACACACGCACACACTTACTCCCTCTATTTGCAGCCGTTTGTTGTTCTAATTTTCAATATTCAATTTATATTCGTTATCATTTTGATTTTACTCAATTTTTTTGTTATGGAGGTTTTTCTTATTACTTTCTTCCCTCATGGCTAATGGACCAATTTTCCAACGATTATTCGATTAAAACATAGAATTTCAAGTATGTCGCTTTTTCCAGCTTATTCTCATAAAAATAATGATGTCAAACATTCTGAAATTGAAGGTAAACGAATTTAAAAAATTTTAAAACAATCAGTCTCCTTGTATTCTTCTTCATCAGTTTTCTGATTTTTTTTAGAAGTGAGTCAGGACTGGCTGGCAAATTCGAGTTATGAAGCTCCAAAAGAGGTAAAAAAAAATAAAAATACAGATTCGTCTAGTTCATCCTCACCTGAGAGAACTGCGTCTCGGCGCGAGAAAAAGAAAAAGAAACACAAACACCATGCAAAAAAAAAGAGAAAAGAATTTGATCGATATTTTGAAGCAGCGTAAGTTAACAATAAATATCGAATGCCATAATTTAATGCTTCATCGCTGAATGCCCAGTCTTTTTTTACAGGCATACAAAGATGGTTCAGATTTTGTCAGATAGTTCGTCTTTCTACGAAGATCGATCGGGTTCCAAGAATAATGTTCTTATCCCTACACTTATGAAAAAAGATGTACCTCTGTATGTAATGAGTTTCTAGTATTTTTTTAATTTCCCTACTCTTAGGTTCCTCATATAACCTATTGCACTCTCGCATTATATTGTAGGTATAATAAACCCAAAAAACGTTTTCAAGTTATTGATACGCTTGAAGATAAGAAGAAAGTGCTAAAATGGAGGTATTTTAATTGCTCATCAAAAGTATTTGACCACGATGAAAAAGTTCGTAGCCATCTACCAGCTCAAACTAACGAAAATATCTTACCTCTAAGTACTTCGGGTAAATTTTTCCCAATTCTTTTCATAAATTACAGACACGTTTAATGTTTCAACTTGAGATACTTTACAGAAACACAATCGGCCAGCCAAGATGTAGAGCATTACATAACTAACAGGACTGCATCTTATAATCAAAGGCTCAATGAAGATCCTCATGACGAAGACCTTTGGCTAGAATACGTGAAATTTCAAGTATTGTTGAAGAATTTTTCATGCATTATTTTTCTATTCAGTTATTAACTGAATACGACCCTCTGAAGTCTAACTTATTTTTTTTAGGACGAAGTGCAGTTATTTGAGAAACACCATCGTAAAGTTAAAGAAAATGCAATCATTTATGAAGAACGAAAGTTATCGATTTTGTCTAAAGCGTTATCACACAACCCTTTGTCTGAAACTTTACTGTTCTGTAAATTCAATATTTTAAGTCGGCTTCATAATCTGGATAAGGTAATATTTAATCGTTGTTTTTTGTAGTTATAGTTCTCATATTATGATGGAATTATTGACATAATTTTTTGTAGCTGTCTGATGAGGTATACTCTGCGCTACGACAAGATTTCGGTAACGTGGAATTATGGACTCATTTCATACAAATTACTCAATGCACGGCTGCCAGATGTACTGTTCCAGAAGTACTATCTTTATACACAAAAGCGTTGGAAAAAGTCAACTTTATGCAAAAGTATGGAATTCTTATTACTGAAACGCATTTATTAGGTAAGTTTTTATATTACTCGCTTATCTCATGTGGCAGAAACAATTAATTAATATGATTTGTTTACAGAATTGTTTACTAGCTCTGCGTTATTTCTTCGTCAATGTGGTCTGTGGGAACAACTTTGCATGTTGATTCGTTTAAATTTACAACTAAATCTATTCAGCTCTGAGCCACAAAATTATAAGGTCGATATTAGCTTTCCTGAAAACAAAATAAGTATGTCACTTCCTGTATTCTTCTTACTTCTAATTTTATTATCGCTGAAACACGAACATTTATTCAAAAGAGAAGTTTTGGTTCCACAGAGGAATTGGAGGATGAAATACTTTCGTGCGGTCTTCCAATTTATGCTTTATGGTTCAGACTTGAGAAACTACGACAGCGAGTTCATTGGTATCCTGTGGCTGATGCCGAATGCGATGATCCTCAACGAGTGGTATTGCCCACTGATGTTACGGATTTAGTCAGACCGATTACGAGTTCGGCATTGACCTTGAGAATTATTGTGATTACTATGTTTTTATTGAAAGTTCCTCTAATACCGTTAAGGGATACGATTTTCCGCTTGTTATCATTGCATACTATGCGATGGCATATGGATAGCAGCGAAATATTACTTTCAGCGTTTTGTTCATTAGGAATTGTCCAAGGTTTGAATTTTTGAATATCTTGCACTTACATTTGATAGTTACTGTCATTGGTACCTAATGAATATGATTACCGTAGGTAAACCGGTGAAGCTAAAAGAATCAGTTGTTTCTTGTATGAAAGATCTTGTATCATATCCACAGTACATAAACGACGAATTGGGTCAGTTGGAGTATCTAGAATTTATTCATGGCATGTTTAAAAATATTTCTCGGAATCTACCTTTGAATCTGGAGACCATAGTTCTCGTTTGGTGGTTGAAATTTGAGCGTTCTGTGTTAATTGCCGGTTCGCAGCCAGTTAGTCGAAGGAAACGTTTGAAGTCTTTTGTGAAAGATCTTCTCAAAGAAGAGCGGCACCGGTATGTGGTCGATATGAATTTTTGGAAAATTTTTAATGCAGTTTTACTGAATTTTTGCCTTTTTTTTCGCAGAAATAATCTTGCTTTATTCATCGAATACGCATTACTAGAAAGAGAGTTAAATGGAAATGACGCATCTTGTATGAAAATCTTGGAAACCGCTCTCCTTATGCAACCATTGAAGAAAACTACTTTTCATTTTAGTCAAAGTAAAAACTATGTGACGCAGCTATATCGACTCATGGTTGAAATACTTCTAACCTCTGGAAACAAGTTCGTTAACTTTTTTATTATTTGCCTTCTTGGATTCTTAGTTGCTGAAGACTAATGAAAAAGACGGAAATTACTTTTTTTTCTGGTCTATTCTATGCCTTTTTTTCAAGAATGTATTAGTAGTTTTACTTGCAAAAATTGTAGATGCTAATTTGATCGTTCAAACTTTCCCTATGTCGTATTTGTAGTATAAATGTATCGAATTATTTATGATCATGACGGCCCCATTTTATTATGTTTGACTTGTTTGTAAAATTGTAACTTTCCCGCCGTAACAAATAATTTCAAATCGTTTGTTAAAAAATGTATTTCCCCATCATGATTGCCATTTTAACAATAAATATGTCCACTTTTTCTCTTTTCAGACTTGATTATTTTTATGAATTGTAAAAAATAATAATAATTCAATTTCTACTCCGCACATTTCATGCTTAAGAAACTAGTTTTTGAGTTCTATGTAACTCAGTTGGAACAAATTCAGTAGACATTTATTTGTAATCGACTATAATCTCGTTAGAATTCAAGAAAAAAAAATTAAATTCTATATTCTTATATGTATTTCTACACGTGTAATTGGTAAAAAATAGACAATTTTTGCAGTAGCTGCTTTATAAACGGTTTTTTTTCAAATTCCAAGTCGAATTTTTGAACTTCATGTTTCTTTTTTCCTTTTTTTAGCGAAAAAAGTTTACGCTTGTTAACATCGCTTGCATTATACCAACCAGAAAAAGATATCATCTTGGCCGAAAATAGTATCAGAGCAGCTTTGATAGAGTACCAAAGGATAGTGGACGAAATCTTGACTGATGATTACCTTCTTGATGAATTAGAATTAAATCATACAGAACCGCAGTTTCTCGTCGAATGGATTCATTGTCAAGCTTGGTTTCTGTATCTCACCGAATCCATTGAATCAGCAAGTTCATTCCTCGATGAGATATTGAAAAAATTATCCCATCGCGCCGACAATAAACCTATTACTGTGTAAGTTTTATTTCTTCTCACTTTCTAGTAGTCGAAGAATGAAAAATAATACGGATGTTTTTCGATTTCATTACAGAGATGTTTACTACAGAGAACTTATCTACGAACTAAAAGTAAATATGTGGTATTTCTACTCAAGCTCCAACCGAACTGCGTTCGGTATTCTTAGCGCAGTCGTGAATCAAGGAATTGAAGAATTTCCAAATAATATGTGTTTTTTGGGTACTTTGTCGGATCTGGAGGTAAGAAACGTACTCGTTGGCGCATCGAGAAAAGTTTAATATTTTGATACAGCTAATTTTATTCTTTTCAGACTAGATTTTATTTCGTCACTCCGCTGTGGAAAATAGAAAAATGTTTACGCTTTAATGACTCGCAAATTGCAAAATTGATACTAATTTTAGTGAATAGGCAAAGACTGATGAATTATGAAAGTGCTACCCATGCGTCGGTGAAACTCTTCAATCAGGGTAAGAAGTTACTGGTTGTGTTTCATTACAACTTGGTAAACACCCTACATTTTATCTATTTCCCTCGATTTTTGTCGTATATTTCATGGTTTATCGTTCCATTTCGTGCGTAAATTAAATGTCAAATCTTTCAAAGTTTTTTTAAATTTTTGAATTACAGTTTACTAGAATTTAGGATAAAATTTTCTACAAAATTGTCAACAAAATTTGTTGTGAAATTCTTCATTATTTAAACTTTGTAATTTACTTTTGACCCCCTATATTTTAGCAATAGCTGCTAGATACTCTGCAGTTTTTGTTCTGATCAATGATATCTGTTTTGAAGGATGCAGCAACACGAACACAACGCTGTTCACCATTTATTCACGTGTCGAAGTGATAATGTGGATTAATCGTATTATTGTCGAATATAGGTGAATCTCCTTACGTACCAGTGGGTTTGAACAACCGCATGAAGGCCTTACTACAAAAATTAACCAAAGATGAAGTCACACGTCAGTGTCCATTAATTTGGACCATATATCTGCAGTATTGTTCGCAGTTTGAAGACGAAACCAAGTATAAAAGACGTTTATTTCATGGCCATTGAAAATTGTCCTTGGGTTAAGGTATCGTTTTCATCCGTTTTATATTTGTTTTTTTTTTGTGTATGTTTTAAATTAAAATAATATCTCTTCGCAGTCTTTGTATATGGAAGCCGCTCACGTTCTCCTGGACCAAGTTCACAAATTCAAGATTTGATGGTCGAAAAAGAAATGCGTATTCACATAACTGTTGATGAAATTGATATACTGAGGAAATCGTAAACTTTTGATAATTAATGAAACTTGCTGATAAAAAATTAGTGGTTTCCTGTTAGTTCACGGTACTAAATTATTACTCTGGCACAGGTTTGTTGCCTACCTTTATATCTGTATATCTATGTTTTCAGAAAAATTCTGTTAATTTTTTTTTCTTGTTTTGTTTGTACTTGTAGAAGAAATAAAGAAACCAGCGCAGCAGGCAATGCTAGAAAATTTGTTTCCAATGAAAAATAAAAATAATTGAATATTTGATGAAATTAATTATGTGAAACTTATTTGTTGGAATATAATTTGATGAAATTAATCACAATAAAAAAATGAAAATTATTTGGAAGAATGGGGTGAATTACTTTAAAATGAAGTGTCAAGGAAATCCATTATGAAGTGAAAGAACAAAACGCAAGTTATCAAATGATTGCTTCACAAATTAAATAAAATCAAGCCTACTTTCGACCAGCTTCTTTGTTTCATCTGGATTTTATATTCTTTTCTTAGCAATAGTTTATTTCAAATCACCTCTACGCATGAACCGTTTAGGCATTTGAAACAAAATTTTGCAGAATGATAAATATATGTTCAATGTCCGTACCAAATTTTGTGACTATTGGATGAAAATGATACTTTTAGAACAATTAAGCCCCAAAAATGAAACACAATAATACGCAATGGACAAATCGGGCCGATCTGGATCAAAAACAATGAGGTTTATTCTCGTTTATATCTAAATAAGTACACTAAATTACAAGACTATCGGATAAAAATTGCAACCTGTACCGAGTCAACAGAAATGTTGTGTATATACTATGTATATTGTACGTGTGTCATAGATATACGAATTTCAGCAAATAGAGCCATAATTTTCCTAAAGTTATGAGACGAAAAACGAATCTACCCTCACCCCAGGTTTTCAACACAAGATCAATTCTAATATGTAGGTTTTTTAAATTAAATCCTTAATCCGATAGAATGCATGTTACCGATAGATTAAAATTCAACTTAGTAAGTCTCTTAAAATTAATCTACCCCATTAATAGTATCGAAGTTCTGTCTGGATTTTCCCCAAGCCCTCTAACACAGTCATCTCATAGAGATTAATTCCACGTTCAAGTATAAAATGTGGAAACATTCGAAAAATATAATTGCGCAATGATTTCGTTAGTCATACTACTGTAATTATTTCTTAATGCTGTAAAAAAAATTAATAAGTCCTGTAATTTCACTTTTTCTCAATAACTGTTATGGTAATTACAACTTTTCTGAACTATACAGCGAACTAAAGTTAATGTAACTTTTATTAACTTTCCTCCATTTATTAGCCACCGTTCCACTAATTAAATTTTTTTTCTTCTTTTTTTTTGAGTAGGTAACTCGGAAAATTTAAACAGTCGTATTTAAAAATAGAACAAAAAAACTGTTGAAAAAACAAAGAAAACTAAAATTTATGCATAATATAACACAACTTGATACAGTGTTGTTATAATTTCTCCGTTTTGTATCCTGAACATCGTAAATTCCAATACGTAAAATCGTTTTAAAGAAAAGCGTAAATAGAAGTATGGAACCTCGACGCAAGATCAGATAAATCGTAATCTACAAATCTTGTGATTTAGAAAATTTTTATTCTATTGTACAACTTTATGTTAATATTGCTGTTAGAGAATAATTTTATATTTACTTTGTCATGACAATGCAAAATAATTTACATGATGGGTATTTCAGTAACTGACGTGAATAATAAAAGTTCGCTTTTAGTTTGGGAAAATCTGATTTGATGGAATTAGGACTGACATTAATTTCTGTTCGTTCATTTATCTCTTTTTATTGGAATAAATATATTTTACGGCCGGGTAAATGCGAAGCTGCAACTTCGTTTCTTTTTAAATTTTGTTTTAAATCCTTGATTTTATTCCACGAAATGCAGTATGTTTGACAAAATCGAAAATCTTTCTTCAACTCTGAAAACGATCATGAACTAGTATTATTACGAAATAATCTCATTGATACAGATGATTATTCCATCACCCATGTAGCCATGTAGGATGAGCAACAAATCTTGTACAATTTCACAGGTGAACATTTCAGAAAATATTTTTTTGGTCAATTCCACATCGATTAAGTTTTCAAAGGTTATTGACGATGCATTAAAGACTTCAAAACACTTGTATCCACCCATTATTGGCAATTATTGAAATAAATTGCAATGTGAAATTTTAACTACTTTTTTATGTAGGTATCTTCAAATTTGAATGTACAATTATAAAATATTTATCATTGTCTCTTGAATTTTTGTGTTAATTTTTCCGTGTTAGAGGACTAACTATAAGCGTTGATTCTATAAAAATTTGTCAAGAAATTTTGTTTTCGAATTAATTTTGAGAATCTTCGAGATTTAGTTAAGTGAAATAAGAACTCTTGAATATTGTGAAACAGATTTTTATGTACAAAGAAAAGCACTTAAATTCAATTGCAGGTCAAATAAGAATCATTCTTTGAAAATTTAATAAAACATTTTTCCCATTTCAACGTTGTAAATATTTCACAAAATTTGTTATATATAGTAGTAGCTTAAATTTGGGCACACGATTTCATCTGAAATCCTTCAGAAATCAACTTTTAATGAGTAATAGAAAAAAACAAAAAGAAAAGAACACTTAATACAAATTTATTTGAAACAATTTTGAAACATAAACTAAATCGCAGTCTTACATAACAAAACAGTGTTACATAACTTCAACAGTCTGATAAAATTTTATCATCATTCAGTACCACATTTGTGAATTTCTTTGTCTTTAATAGCCCGCAAATCATCCAAATTATCCCACATTTTGAACAACCACTCCTTTTTTATTTCAGCAAACCACGGAGTCAAGGGAAATTCGCAATTTCTAATGAAATCGTCGAATTCATTTCTCGGAACAGTCCAAACTCGTTTCACCTCCATTGAATTTGGAACGATGGTTAAATCTTTGTGCAAAACGAAAATATGGTCGATTTCGTGTTCACCCCATGTACCATCGCCTTTCGAGAAGTAATGTATTTTTGTGATAAATTTTAAATTGCCGGTGACAAATTCGTGTTGCGGAATCCCTAATTCGAAGCATAATCGTCTGGCTACACAGACCCCCATAGATTGTGAATTATCTCTATAAACATACGTGTCGTATAACGGATGACTGCAACAGGCATTTGTCACATGATTTGGAAAGGTTACTTTGCAGGATGCTCGCTGTTGCAACAGTATCTCGTTCTTGGAATTGAAAATGAAAACGCTGAATGCGGGTGTAAGGGTATTTGACCGTTTCTTACTCGATGACAGTTATATTTGGTATCACTTCCGATCATATAATCATTTTCGTCAACCACGATTAGTTTTTTCTTCAGTTCTTCTTCTTGGAATGGATCCAGAGCTTCAGCAGCAATCGAATAAAAGCGATTACCTGAAAATGTCGGCAAAATCGGCTTCACGAAATTGAATGTTTTCAAAATTACCTTCATTTTGAAGGATGCAAACACTTCTCAAGTGGAATGGGGACAACTTTCACTGAATTTCACTATGCACTAGGTAACGTGAGATAAACGTAACGAACACCTCCACAGATGATATATCCAATTATACTTATACCTACAGCAGTAAAGCACAAATTCTATGATGAAGATTCGAAAAAATCGCCTCAGAATGGATTAAGGTGACACACAAAAAAAACCTAAAAACACTCGCGATTGACTTTAAAATGTTTTTCTTCCAAACATCAACTACCGATAAGTTACGAACCAATTAACTCCTGTCGTCTGCAGGATAATTTTCTAAATAGAACAGTCGATGTCGCGATGAAACAAGAAAACGATATTTTGTAGGGTGTATATAGTTAATTAATTTTCGAGCTAGAGATTGAGAAAATGAATTTAAATTAGATTCGAGGAAGAGTGAAAGATTGATATAGTATGACACCGTGCAGCAATGAACACGAACAGAGAGAGAAGCCCAGCGCCGATAACTTACATTTACTACTACGATGAATAGTCGAAGTCGAATACAGAATGGACAATATGATTTTCACACGGTGCAGTTTGGACCTTCGACCATATATAATGGACTGCGCATACTGATAAAATATTGAAGGCAACCAAATGAAATGTACATTTCATTCAAAAATTTAGTCCCTTATCAAACTGCACTTTTCATAATATTAAAAAATCAGAATTCTCAAATTGAACATATTTTTAACCAGGTTTTCTTCTTTAAAATAAATTTAGTTATGGCTAAAATACTTTGGAAGATCAACAGTCATAAATCCGGGTTTATATATAACAGTTTGTGAATATAAATTGTTAAACTGTCATTTTATTCCTCGGAGGAAATGATGATTATCCTCTTTTCTCACACATTACGCAAAAATTTTAATATGATCTCTCATCTGCCATGTATTTCATTAAAAGTATCACAAGCTAAATTTCTTAGGATTTACCGGAGTTTTTTGAAGATAACATGACTATCTGGATTAATACTTTCATGTTTTACTGACTGGAAATTATGTTGCTCTTGTCTCTGAGAGTGTGAGTATTGGGTTTCGTTATTCTTCCTCTATCATTAGAAGATTTTATGTTAGTTTTTCTGTTGACCCAAACAGGATGATGAGAAGTTGGTGTTATTGAACAACTGTGTTCCCAAATTTACAAAAATCTAGTTATGTTCACTCAGAGGTATGATGAAGAATTCGTCCTTCACTCACCTCGATTTGTTGATGACATCTGAAATTTCTATACAACTATTTGCCTCGAAGATTGCCGTGATACTGTTATACAGATAAATCCTTTGGCGTAATTTAACTTCATGAATTTGTCAATGAATTTTCCTCGATTTGTTTGCATTTAATGGCATTTATTCGTCGACGAATTAAGGCCGTTAAATGCACCCAAATCCCCTTTAATTCATGTGTGTTTATAAATATTAATTTGCTGACAAATCGAATAGAATTTGTCGTTGAATTCTATTCGATTTGTTTGCATTTATCGGCGTTAATTCGTTGACGAATCAAAGGGAATTTGTCGACGAATCAAGGCCGTTAAATGCATCCAAATCCCCTTTAATTCATGTGTGTCTATAAATATAATTCGCTGACAAATCAATAGAATTCAACGACGAATTCTATTCGATTGTTTGCATTTATCGGCTTTAATTCGTTGACAAATCAAAGGGAATTCGTCGACGAAGCAAGGCGTGTTAAATGCACCCAAATCCCCTTTAATTCATGTCTATTTATAATGTTAATTCGTCGAAAAATCGACATGAATTTGTCTTAATTCGTCGACGAATTTCGTTTGATTGTCGACGAATTAACGCGAAATTCACCCAAATCCACTTTAATTC